>CAWUFW010006991.1:0-40000 GCA_963921515.1 Calotriton arnoldi
GAGCCGATGGGAGGGCGGTGGTGGTGCTGGTGGTGGCGGGGACAGCAACACTAACTGGGGTGTGGTGGCTGCTGACACCCGCCTCCACAAGGGAGTCATCCTCCGAGTTGCTCTGGTCCTCAGCTGAGGTGGATGCTGCTGAGGACTCCTCGGTGTGGCTCCCTCGCCCTCCGTGCCACTGGGTCCCTCCGACCACTCCTCGGCTGCTGACCCAGTCTGGCTCTCTGGCTCCTCCTGGTCCGTGGAGCTGTCCCCTTCCGTGGCCGTGGATGTATCTGCAAACAATGGGGATACAGACAGACATCAGTCACCTGCACATAACGCACACACCACTGTGAGCACAGCACATCACAGAGCAAGCCCTGGCATCATCAGTTGTACATTGCTAAAAGTGCCCTAATTGAACAGGAGAAGTCAATTGTCAGTCTGATGCCAAGCATGGCACTCACATCCCACATGGCCTTGCACCCATCTGTCTGGTGTCTGTTGGATTGCAACACCCCAGTGTTGACACATGCACCAAGTACACAGTAGTTGGACAGTGCAGAGGACACGGTGTGGCATGTGGACATGCACACATCACAGCTCTTGCCACTGAGTCAGTACAGGTTTCCCGATGAAAGGGATGCCCAGAGTCAAATAGGAAATGCATGTGATGCATACCAGCGACAGACACCATGATGCACCCATGTCCTGATAGCCAGCGCCACTATGGTGTGCATGTAGCACATGTCACTCCCCTGCAGGCTCACCAATCAGTAGACACATGCCATGGCGGAGGCATGACTGCAAAGTCATACATCACTGTCTCAGTGATGTATGACTTTGCAGCCAGACAACAACACTCTGCACTGTGTCACAATAGTAGGTCATGGGGAATGCAAGTCCTGGAGCTGCACAAGTGCACATGTACATCCCCCCCACAACACATCCTCTTAACCCTCATCTGTCCAGGTCATACCTATTGGACATATGGTAGACCTGTGACACTACGCTCTGAACCCGAGCCCCTCACACTCTGCTGTGCATGGGGAACAGCTGCCTGAACTTCACATTCACATGCCCCAGTCTGCATGGGCAGCTGATCAGACACCTATGTGTCACACAAGTATCGTCTCCTATGGTCACATCTCCAGTGGCATGCTGAGCCCCTACCAAGAAACTCCACAGCAGTCCTGGCGACTAATCCACAGCACACTGACACAGAGGCAGACACCTGAGGGGTCAAATCACTGCGCACAATGTGTCAGCTGATACATGGGAGTGGGAGTCCAGAGTGCATTGTATGGCCTGGAGTAGGCATGACTGTCCAGCCCCACATGAATGAGGGATGAGCCCTGGACTGTAGGCAGCTGGCTAAGTATGTGTGACACACGTCATATACATACTCCTGGGGCCCAAACATTGTTCCCACCCACAGCATGGGTGTGTGCCAGATACCCCAGCCACATGTGGTGGATCAGCTCAGCAATTGGACCACAGATCAAAGTAACACGCTGAATACATGTCAGAATACAGGCATTGTGTAAGCAATGGACCCACCCATGATGCCCACCACAGAGTCAGGGAAACAGATGCTGTCTCCCACCTTGAGTCAAGCAAACTGCAAGGACACAGTCCTAAGTGACAGAATTCCCTGCATGTAAGGGCCACACCTGGGTATCAGATGAGGAGTGGGCAGTGCACAATAGAGGGACATGGCTCCTGGACAACATGAATGCTGTACTGTGGCAGTTTAACCAGGCCCGAGGAGGGCACATAGCATGTTAGACAGAGTACACAGTGCAGTCTTTGACTCACCCCCTCCTTGCTGCTCTCTGGCCTTCAGCTGCCCATCCAGGTCTGGAAAGACCACCGCCAGGATCCTGAGCATGTGGGGGTCAGGGTCCGTGTTCCGCCCTCCTGCGAGGAGGCGACAGCTTCAGCTGGACCCGTGCAATCCTCCGGGTCCAGCCCCGAAGGTCCTGCCACCTCTTTTGGCAGTTGCGGATCCGGCGCTTGTAGACCCCCACGGACCGGACAGCCCGGACGATGTCCTTCCATATCTCATGCTTCCAATGGGCAGAAGCCTGTCAGGATGACAAAGTGATAAGGCCATTACTACACATGCAACATATCCGTGCATGACACAGTTGCATATACATGTCGCAATCACAGGGGCACATGGTGTACACAGGCAGTGCACGGCTGCCCATGGACAGTTTTCCAGAAGTCACTACATGGTATCATTGCATGGGGAGTAAAACCCTGTTCAGAAGCACTGTCACTGCACCATACCTGTCCAGTGCAAGTCACTACACACTATGGGGGTGACAACTACTCAGTGAGCCTGCTAGCCAGTGGCGTGCAGACTCTCAGCCTTGCTAGTCAGACAAAATGCACATTCAGAAAGGCAGTGCACAGGACACTCACCTGCTCCCCTGGTGTCCCATACAGCTTGCTGTACTGTGGAAGTAGGCTGTCCAGCAGGGCCTGGTTCTCCTCAAGGCTGAAGGCTGGGGCTCTCTCCACAGTACGTGCCATTGCAGGGTCCAGAGGGGCAGAGACAGCAGCAGTGCAGTGGCAGATGTCGTCCTGGAGCATGTAGTGCAGGCAAGTGGGCTCTCAGGGGAACAGCCAGCAATATATATGTGCTGGAGAGGCAGATCCTGTCCCTTGTGTCCAAAGTGATAGGTCCAAGTCGTTTGCATCTTCTGAATCTGGCCAATCCATGGAATAGCAGCACCAAAACACGCCCACAGCATCCTTCAAAACTTCAACTTCATGACATACATGATTTTGCAACATTGTTGTGGGTGACCAACTGAATTCCCAGCAACCGACTCGTTCGAAATTCGAAACGCGTCCGTTGCCAGGCAAGCCCATTGTCAATGGGTGCGCACCGATCGGTCCATTGCGGTTCAACGCGCACAGGGGTACAACGCTGTACCCGCACACATTGAAGGCAATGGGCCGGCCGGAGGCACCGATCGGTCCATTGCGGTACAACGCGCACAGGGGTACAACGCGTACCGCACACATTGAAGGCAATGGGCCGGCCGGAGGCACCGATCGGTCCATTGCGGTTCAACGCGCACAGGGGTACAACGCGTACCCGCACACATTGAAGGCAATGGGCCGGCCGGAGGCACCGATCGGTCCATTGCGGTTCAACGCGCACAGGGGTACAACGCGTACCCGCACACATTGAAGGCAATGGGCCGGCCGGAGGCACCGATCGGTCCATTGCGGTACAACGCGCACAGGGGTACAACGCGTACCCGCACACATTGAAGGCAATGGGCCGGCCGGAGGCACCGATCGGTCCATTGCGGTTCAACGCATCACTGTACATGTGACTGGCATAGGTCAGCATGCCTGTCTCAGATGGACATATGCCAGCCACAGATAGCTCCCAGGGAGTGAGGGGCACACCTACATCACGACAGCCTGTCCAAACCTTATCATAAGGCATGTAAGGCTGCATTTCCTATTGTGTGTATGTTGGTGTACATGTTGTCCTGTGGGTGTCACCTGTGGGCAGCCACCCCCAGGCTGTGCACGTGTTCATGGGGACAGGATCCTGGGTGTTACGTGTACGTGACCACTGTGATGTGCAACTGTTCATATCTGTGCATGTGTCATGGTCACATTTCACAGTGGTGTTTGTGTATGTCATGTCACATACCCCGTGAGTCCCATGTGGGACGGTATGTTTGAGCCAGGGTGTCCCAGTGGCACAATAGTGATGGCCCTCCACAGTCTTTGTGCATGTAGTGTTTACAATGTCTCTGATTTCATGTGCACAATGGGAGACAGTCTCCACATCCACGTTGTGTGTGCATGGACTCTGATGTTGTGCGTGTGTGTCACAGACGTCCATGTCTGTCCTGCCATGGCAAGTGGGGCCACTACCTGTGGGGGTCATGTTTGTTTTGCTGTGGTGTACACATGATACTCCAGGTGATGCCAGTGTCCATGTGGCATTACAGGGTCCCTGGGAATGTGCCTGTCGTTGAGCTGTGGTGCCTGGGGCACATCTGTCCTCACATGTCACTGTGGGGGTGACTGTGACACGGCATCATGATATCCAATGGGCCAACCTGGGACAAATTGATGCCACCTGTAGGACCGTGTTGACAGATGTTGGCCATGTATGTACCATACATGTCGTTCCGGTACTGCACACTTCATGTAGTTGTGCCTCATGATGATGTATGTTGGGATCTTGAGTGTGTTCAATGCCGCATATGTGGGGTGACTGACGATCTTGCTTACTTCTCCTCTGCACTGCAGGGCTCCTGCTGTCCATCGGCCATTCCCAGACCTGGCAACGATGGTGGAACGGGACAGCATCCGACGGTACCGCTTCACCAGGCAGCTGATTGAGGATTTGGCAGTGCAGTTGTCCCCACATTTGCAGCCTGGCCGGCCGTATCCTACAGCGCTGACCCCCAAGGTGAAGGTGATGGCAGCCCTACACTTCTTTGCCACCGGTACCTTCCAACATACTGTGGCGTCTGCTGGTGGGATGTCACAGACCATGTTCAGCCGTGTGCTCCGCGATGTTTTGGCGGCAATGTTGCTCTTCCTGAACCGGTACATCTATTTCCCTAGACTGCGACGACTCACTGACGTGAAGAGTGACTTTTATGCCCTGGGGAGGATGCCGCATGTCATTGGCTCCATTGATCGGACACATGTGGCTTTGGTACCACCACAGGCCCAGGAGCAGGCCTACAGGAACCGCAAGCACTACCACTCGGTCAATGCACTGGTGGTGTGTCTTGCAGACATGACCATCACACACGTGTGTGCCCGTTTCCCTGGTTCAGCACACGATGCCTTTGTGATGAGGAGTAGTCGCATCCCCAGGATGATGGCACAGATGCAGAACCAGCGTGCCTGGCTTGTCGGTGTGTACTGACTTTGTGCCATTGTGTGTGATCTGATCTGTAGTATTCCGCCCACTTTTCCAAGTCAGCTGATGTGCACTTGTCTGTCCGTAGGTGACTCGGGATACCCCAACATGCCGTGGTTGCTGACACCCCTCAGGAACCCTGTGACACCTGCCCAGATGCGCTACAATGAGGCACATGGTCGGACCAGGAGAGTGATTGAGCGGACCTTTGGTCTCCTCAAGAGCCGCTTCCACTGCCTGGACAAGACCGGAGGGTCCCTCCCATATGCCCCTGCGAAAGTGTGCAAGATTATCATCGTCTGCTGCATGCTACACAACCTGGCAGTGCGGAAGGAGTTGCCTCTCATCCAGGATGATGATGACCAACATCCGCCACCTGTGGAGGATCCTGGCCTGGACCACGATGCCAGTGACGATGATGATGATGATGGTGATGGTGATGTCCGCACACAGCTCATCACCAACTTCTTTAGCTGAATGTGAGTATCCTGAGGTGTCATGTGAATGGTGTGAGTTGGCATGATGTGTGGGTGGGGCTCTGGCGCTGTTGGAGTGTGTCCATGGGCTACTTGACTGGATGTGTGTTGCGATGTGTGGTTACAGGTGGGCTGTACTCCCCAACAGTGTTGACATGCTAACTTGGTTCTGGGTGGGTATCTTGTAACATGTATTGTGCATGAGTTTTGCTGTTCTGTCCTGTACTGCATTGCTTTTGACTGTGTGTCATTTCTGTCCTTCACAGAGTACTTTCAGATTCGTTTGGTCAACTGTGTCCACCAACGACGTGATTGCACATCCAGGCTGGTAGCTGTTGTGTCCCTACAGGTGATGTGCGCCACACCCATGGACTTCCTTCCGTCTACAGTTGTTGACTGTGTGCCCGCTACCAGGTGGGGTTACCTTGCATCTGTAGTGGTTACGGCATGTTGCTACTGTGTAATAAACCTGTGCTTCACTTAGTGATATGCGTTGTCTGTGGTCACACATTTGACTGCCATTTGCTTACTGCACCTGTGGGCTACTTGACTACAACTGGGAATGGGTGTGGTGTCTGTGCATTGCACCGTCTTCCCTGGCAACATCAGTGTAGGCAATGAGTCAGATGGCCTAGGTGTGTATGTGTTGTGTAGCCCTGGTGGTGTGTCTCCCTCATATGTGTCACGTTGCCTGTACTCACATGCCTGTGTTGTCCTTGCTGTTGCAGTTCGCATACACAGTGTAATTTTGCAGTTCATCATCCCCATAACAGCACCCACGTTGGAATCACGACAGAGGCAAGTATGGTGTATTAGTGTGTTTATTGTGATACATTTGTGTTAATAGTGCATAGGATGGGTTGTGCTGTACATGAATCTTGCAATCCCAAGTTCCTAGGTGAATTGAAAGTCCAGGTAGACAGGATCCCCAGTATCGGGGCCACAGTTGTCTGACACATTGGTCCAACTTGTACTCCCCATGCAATGTGTGGGAGTAGTGTTGCCGTCAACAGGGTGAACAGTCTGTGCACAAAGGCGAAAATCCAGAACAGGTTCAGGCTTCCTGGGAGTTGCGCTTGGCCATCAGCCTCTCACTTTCCCCTCCTCGGACGACCCCTCTTCTTGGGGGGCCCTCAAGTGCAGGCTGCTGCGGTGCAGGGGACTCTCCGCCAGAGTCCTCCTCCCTCCCTGTGGCAGTTGCAGTTTGTTCGGTACCAGATGTTGTTGGCACACAGGGAGGTGTGGACTGGTTGCTGTTCATCTGGCGGAGGCATTGTAAAATGTCCCTGTGCACCGCCGTCATCTCATGTAGTACATCCCACTTGGACTCCACGCGGGACATGTGTGAGTCCACACGTGACATGTGTGACTCCACGTGGGACATGTGGGAGTCCAAGCGGGCATGATGGGCAGCCTGCTGCTGTTTGATGTCTCTGAGGAGCCCCACTACCTGGCTGAGCTCTCCGGTGCTGGACTGGTACGCATCAGCTATGCGTACTCAGTTGTGGGTCTTCATGCACACCAGCAACGTCTGCAAGCAGCGACCTCTGTCTCCCACCCCTCCCACCACCCCTGCTGACATGTGCAGTGTGTGCAGTTGCACGCACAGATAACCCTGGTCCACCTTGGGGGTTGGTGGTGGTGGTGGTGTCCATGGCCCCAGGTTGGTCCAGGGTCACTGCGCTGGTGTTGCTCCTTATTCTGTCCATGTCGGCAGGGATGGTATTCGTGGTGACAGTCGTTGTAGGGGTGGGTGCAGGGAGTGCAGCTGGTGGTCCTGCTGGTGCTGCAGCTGGTGGTCCTGCTGGTGCTGCATGTTGACTTGCACCGGATGTGCCAGGTTGTTCATCGTCCGAGGAGGACAGAGGCTGTACGACGCCAGTGAGCTCGGCATCCTCTTGAGCCTGGGACTGGGACTCCTCAGCGTCTGCTGCTGTGTCCCCATCATCACCTGTTTTTGGGAGACACAAACAATGTATGTCATGTTTCTGCAGGCATCAGTGGTTGACACACCTGACAGTTGTGACTGTGCCTCTGGGTGCGGGCTTGTACATTGCATTGTCCTAAGTCGTCACAGTCAGGGGTTGATATTGGTGTGGCACATTGTCCTGCATTATTTGGGCATTTCTATGTATTTTCTGGGGTGTGAACATGGTCTGCATTGCTTGTGTTTGGTTGACAGCCAGACCTCCTTCCCACCCAGCCAGCCAGTCAGTTATCCCACCATGGAACGTGCTTGCGTTGCAGGGAGTGGAAGTTGTCTCTCAGGATGTCAGTCAGTGGTGTCCTGCCGTTTGTTGGCGCACAGTTGGCAGCAGGGCCTTGTGCTCCCCACAGCAGTAGCCAGTGTCAGCCATCTTGTGAGTCCTTCTCCACTCCCTGTGATGTGAGCATGGTTCAGGGTGGTGTTGATGGGCCAGTTGTGAGGCTGAGCAATGTCTGTGACTACGACTCCCATCATGCTATTGCCTCCACCCCCTTCCCAGCATGCCCATGCTTCCTTCCTTTTGACTCTGCTTCCCTGTGGGGTGGGCTGGCTGTGCTGACAGGATGGCTGGGAGTGTTGTCCTGGCAGTTGTTTGGCTAAGAGTCCCAAGAGTGTCCCTGTGCTTCACACAACATAACCCAGGGTGGTGGTGCTTTGTGGGATCTTGTGTTAGGATGGAGGGCATTGCATTCTACCAGGTGGGTACTGTGGAGTTTGTGTTGGGGAGGGTGTGAGGGGAGGTGCTGGTGACTATAGTCAGTGCTGCAAGTCCCCCTTCCCACCAAGCCAGCCAGATATCCCACCATGGAACGTGCTTGCATTGCAGGGAGTGTAAGTTGTCTCTCAGGATGTCAGTCAGTGTTGTCCTGCTGTTTGTTGGTGCACAGTTGGCAGCAGGGCCTTGTGCTCTCCACAGCAGTAGCCAGTGTCAGCCATCTTGTGAGTCCTTCTCCACTCCCTGTGATGTGAGCATGGTTCAGGGTGGTGTTGATGGGACAGTTTTGGGGCGGGCAATATGTGTGACTGCGACTCCCATGATGCTATTGGCTACACTGACTTGGCCAGCATACACAGAATTCCTTCCTTTGAGTGGTCTTCACTGTGTGTTGGTGTTGTTGTGGTGGCTACATGTGTGGATGTGTTTGTTAGTTCTATTTGTGCCACTGCCTAGCTGTAGTTGTGGTTGTGTTTGTACATGTGTTGGCACAGTTGGATGTGACTTTTTTATGGCATGTGTTGTGTTTCTCTGACTGACATACACATTTTGGGATGATTCTGTTCTGGTTGCTGTGTGATTGCTATGAGTGCATGGTTTGACTCTCCCCTTGACAGTGATGTGTGTGTGTTTTGTGGCAGTATATTGTGTACATTTGTTGTGTACTCACCAGGCTCTGGGATGTCCTCTAGTCCATATATGCTCACTGGCGATAGGATGGCCCGCACCTTCTCCTCCCAGGGCCTGAGGTATATTGGCTTGGCAGGAGGGCCACTGCCGGTGTGTTGGCTGTTGATGTAGTCTTGCTTCAGCAGCTTCCGTACCCTCCTGCGCACGTCATACCACCTGTTCTGGATGTCGGTCTTTGTGCGCCGACATGGTGATTGGGCGTTCACCCTGTTGATGATCCTCTCCCACATCTTGGTTTTCTGCGACATGGGGGTCTGTTGGACCAATGTGCCAAACAGCTGTGGCTCTACCCTGAGGATCTCGTCTACCAGGACTTCCAATTCACAATCTAGGAACTTGTGATTCTTCTTGGGGGCATGGTGATGGGTGGTGATGGTGAGTGATGTGTGTGTTGGTGTGCAGGTGAGGGTGTGTGAGTGTGTGTTTTGCTGGGTGTATGTGAGGTAGGTATTTGTTGGTGTGCTGCTGGTGTGTGGCTTGTGTGAGGGATGAGCTGTGGGTGTGTGGTTGCTTTCTCTTGGGTGCTGGCAGTGGAATGGCATTTGCAAAGGCTCATGGTAGTGATTTGTGTCCTTTATATAGGTGGAGTTGTGGGTGTGTCTTTGTTCTCTGTCCCCACCCCCCCAGTATTTATTGGCTTGGTAATTGCTTGTTTGGCCTTTTTTTGGGTGATTTTTCCTTTGTGTTGTTTGTGTATGTTGGAAACGTTCTTGTGACCGAGTCGGACCCTGCATTGGTCTCGTACGGTGTTTTCCGCTTCGCTCACGCTGTGTTTGTGCAGTTTTCTATGCTGCGTACGCGTCGGTCGCGGTGTATTGTGTTGCTTCGGCTCGGTTTTGTATGCGTGTCGGTCGTACGGCTTGTCCTCCGTCCGACTCGGTCGTGGTTTTCGCGCCTTGCATCGTACTTTGCGGTTTGGAGTTGGCGGGTACGTTTCGGTCGGATTTGTTCCGGGTGCGTGTCGGTCGGTTGGATTCGCGTGTTTTTCCGGCCGGATTGCTGTTTTCCGTGCGGCTCGGTCGGTCGACTTGGTTTCCTTACGTGTCGGTCGGATTTATCGCGGCTTGCATCGTACTTGGCGTGTCGGGCGCCACTGGTACGTGTCGGTCGGTAATTTTTCCGGCTCCGAGTCGGTCGGTGCTTTTTCCGGCCCGAATCGGAATCGACCCCTCAGTCTTCAAAGAGTCTCTGCAAAGCACTGGACTGACGTACTACAGCCACCCAATGCATCTCCCAAGTCTTTCCATGGTTAAGTATGAATCTTGAAGGCTATCAAAATGTTTTCAATGCACTATAAATGATGGCTTATCATTTTCACATTGACTGGTATATATTATTAAATATTCTAAACTGGTTTTGGTGACTCTCTTAATGGTGTGCTCCATAGCATTAGATCAATGTGGCATGGATATAATTGGCTCCAATAACCCTCCTCTAATTAACATCAAAATCTATCTCAGTGATAAATAATAAGAGGAAATCCCATTCCACCTGATCAAAAGATTTTTCAACACCTAAATCAATAATTAAGAATGGAATTGCCTCTTATGTGGCAATATTGATCAAGGTGACAAGTTGCTATACTGAATGAGAGCTGGCAAGTGAACCAGAGAATCAAATAACACATTTAAATTACCTGTACCAAACATATTTATACCAGAAACACATTGGTCATATATATGCAGACACAAACACTGTGGGACACATTTACAGTGAAATGGCGCAGCGAGGTGCTGCAAGCAATTTTGCTGCGCAAAGCTGCATCATTTAAAAAAACACAAGGATGCACCCTTGTGCTCTCCCCCGCACCGGCGCTAAAACAGCAGCAGTGCACCAATGCAGGCACCCTTGCACCATGGTGCAAGGGTGCCTGTGTTGCAAGGATTATTGTTGTTGAGCAGGAAGGGACACCTCCTGCACAAAAATAATCGTTAATGGGGTTTTGCTCCTTCTATGTGTGCTGCAGAATGCAGTACACATAGAAAGAGCAAAAAACGAGGAGAAATAAAAGTATTTCTCCTCGTTATACCACATTAACGCCTCCCCTGGCAGGGCGTTAGTTATTGGCACTGCCTCAGATTTTCGAATACTTGTGAATCTGGGGCAGTGTCAAAAAGCCATGGGTGTCGCGTAAAGAAACTCACTGCAGAACCCATGACACGCCCTTTTGATGCAGAGTATTGTGTGAAAGAGGGCCATATTTACAAGGCCATGTAAAACCAAACAAAATGGCTTTGTGTGGCCTTGCAAATATGGGCCAGCACACAGTGCCACGGGAGCATCAAAAAATGTGATGCTCTGATAGCGGTAGCGGCTTGTAAATATGCCCCCACATGCATAAGATGTCACACAGACAATGCAAACTTTTTCCACTTGGTAAGGCCCTGTTCACAGATTAAGGAAGGCTTTAACAGAGTGGTAATCACAGTAGCAGAAATAAAAGATCAAAGATTCAAATGCAGGCCGGCTGGAGCTGTCTTCCTATGTCCCAGACCCACCATGGCCCCCGGGAGAGTCGTGGCTCGCCAGGTGGGATCTCCCTGGTGTTGCGCTACATTCACCCCTGAAGAAGGGTGAGAGGTATAAATATTGGACCTCATACACCACCTGTTCAGTAAGTACACTTCTGGAACTGTGGATACTCTGACAAGAAGATGGACTGCTATGATGCTGAAAGGACTGCAACTCTGCTGGATTGCTGCCCTGCTGGATACCTGCCTTGCTGGACTGTTCCCTTGCTGTGCTGACCTGCTTGCCCTCTTGCTTCAGTGATAAGGACTGGACCTGCATTTGTTGAACCCAGGACTCCAGAGTGACTTCAAAGGTAGTTGGCTGGCCTCCTGGTTAGAGCCTCATAGACAGAATGCTCCAACAACCTTAGTGCCCCAGCACTTAGACTCTGCCATCTGTGAGTCTACCCTGCCAATTGGGGCCACCCCAGTCTTGGATGCTTGGAAGAGGCCTATGGTGCGCTGCCAGTCTCTGTGGATCCAGCGGAACCGCCGCATCTCTTCTGCTGCACAACCCAGAGCAGAACCGAAGCAACGCCACTGCTGCATGGATCAGAACAATCACAAAGAACCTCATTGCAGCCCATTGCATCAATGGAACTGCTGCTGCATGACGCATCCTTGCCAAAGGCCCTCGCAAACCTCATTGATAGCAGCCTCGACTATGATGTCAGACTTCAGCCTCACAGCTCCTTGGAACCAATGCATTGCCCGACAGCATGATGCATCCTCGTTGTAGGACTGCGCGTCGCAAGCCCTCATCAACGGGATCCTCGATGATGACACAGGACTTCGCACTGCAGCCTCATCGCATCTCGGAACTAATGCATTGCTTTGGCTGCACAGTGCATCTTCAACACGGATCCTCGCAAAGCTCCACAAACCAGGGTTCAAGGAACTTTGCTCAGCTGGCCTATCTGGGTCCCTGTAGCCAGCCTGTGCTCCATCACAGATGATGCAAAGCCTCACAAAGCGATGGCATGCAGACCTCGCACCAAGGACATAAGGTACAATCCTCAGTGGGCCAAACTTGGTCCTGTGCCATGCCTGCGCTGCATCACTGTGTGTCTTAACTTGTGACTTTGTCTCGTGCAGTGCGACCAGATATCCACAGCTAGCACTTTCTGCTTCTTGAGTCTATTTTCAATTAAAAAAAATATTCAATATCTCCAGTTCTACTGATTGGATTTTTGTGATTTTGGTATCATTTTATTTATGACATTTTTTCTGTTTTTTTAAAATTGATGTGGGATTGTTCTTGTGTTGTGTTGCCACTTTGTTACTGTTTGAGTGCTACACACATACTTTACACATTGCTTCTGAGTTAAGCCTGACTTCTCTGTGCCAAGCTACCCAAGCAATGAGCACAGGTTAATTTAGGGTTTGTTTTTGACTTCACCCTGAGAAGAATTGTGGTTGCTGCTTGAAAATAGTTTCACCACCCTCAAGCAGTAACCCAGTTTCTTACACTATCTATTACAATTGCTACATTACGCCAATGAGGGGCTTTAGCATTTAGGTATTCTGTGGTTTACAACAATGTGTGTGTGCCCTTCTCCACACATAATGAGAGGTAGAGATCATGTTATATTAAAATTGAACCAGGCAGGAAACTCGACAAAGGAATTATATAAAGTCCTTAACTTTTTCACTAAGCCCACAGCCTGCGCCCAACAGATCACCCCCTCTCAGAGCCTTTGCGACAGCATAGCTGTGTTCCTTGATGAGAAAATCAATCGGATTTATAATGAATTTCCTCAAAATTCTGATCACGCTGAGCCCACTGACCTGGGTTCTCAAGTAGCTGAGGACTTAAATGTGGGCCTGGATTGTTTCAGAGTTATCCAGATCTCTCAGGTGGAAGCCATGCTTAGTACGGCGAAATCGGGCTCCCCCTAGATGTTTTGCCAGCATATAAATATGCCCTGCTTGCCCCTCTTCTAGCCGCCCCTATCACTGAGATTCTGAATACCTCCTTACGCGAAGGTATCTTACCATTGGACTGGAAGTCCGCTCAAGTGATTCCTATTAAGAAAAAAGATCAACTGTCTGCTGACACGCTCTCAAATTACCGCCCCATTTCGCTCCTCCCGCGGAGTAAAATGGTGAAGAGCTATGTCAACACTCAGCTAATGGACTACCTTGATAACCACACTATTCTGGATCCTTCACAATCTGGGTTTATATCCAACCATTCCACAGAGACAACCCTTATTGGGGTTATGGATCATATCAAAATGGCTTTGGATGGTAATAAAGCAGTGATACTGGTCTTATTGGATCTGACAGCAGCCTTTGACACGGTCTCTCATCAGAAACTGATTTTTCAACTGAGAGAGGCCGGGCTGCAGGGACAGGCACTCAACTGGCTCATCAGTTTCCTTGACCAGCGCACTCAGACCATCAACTTGGGTCCTTTCCGTTCCCAAACCTTGAAACTTACTAAGGGGATGCCCCAGGGCTCTTGTTTGAGCCCGACTTTGTTTAATATCTATGCGGCACCCCTTGCCAAGGTTATCAGGGAGCATGGTTTTACTCCTTTCTCTTACGCTGACGATACCCAGCTGCTTCTGACCTTTGATAAGGACTCTGAGGATATTGAGCAGCGTTTTGCTAAGGGTATGTTAGCTATATCAGAATGGATGACGGACCATTGTCTTCAGCTAAATGCGTCCAAGACGGAAATCCTGTTGTTTAGCACAGCTCAGGCCGTCTGGTCCCCTAGGTGGTGGCCTGCTACATTAGGTCCGGCCCCCTCTCCAACCTCAGTGGCAAAAAACTTGGGGGTTTGCGTAGATGTTCTGCTATCCATGAAGGACCAAGTTATGACTACGACGGGGACCTGTTACCATACCTTAAACCTCCTGCGAAGAGGGTTTTGCTGGCTGCCACTCTCTGTGCGGAGAACCTTGATTCAGGCATTGATTATTGGCCGCTTGGACTACTACAATGCTCTGCTGGCATCTGCTAATGAGTCCCTTCTCAGCAGACTGCAGATTGTTCAAAATGTGGCCGCTCGCCTGGCCCTAAAAAAACCTCCTCGTACCTCGGTAGGACCTTTATTAAAACAGCTTCACTGGCTCCCTATCCTCCAGAGAATTAATTTCAAGCTCGGTTGTCTCACCCATAAAGCTCTCTATGGCACGAGCCCCAGCTACCTGGCGGATAAATTTAAAGTCTACTGTCCGAATCGTCATCTTACATCGGAAGGGAAAAGGCTGTTAGTGGTCCCCCGGTTTAAGAAGCTTAGAACAGGTGGCAAAACTGTTGTCCTTCTGGCCTCGAAATTTTGGAACACCCTACCTGTGGACCTGCGTAAATGCTCCAATCTTTTACGCTTTAGGAAACTCCTGAAAACGGCATTATTCAGAGTTTAATTTCTATCGGCACAAGTTTGTCTGACTTTCCCGTTATGATAGCGTGGAGATACCCCTCCGGGGGTGATTCCTGCGCTTTATAAATCCTATACATACATACATACATACATACATACTGGAGTTTGTAAGTGCTGTTCCCCTGAACCATTTTGTATAGTACATGGACTGGTCCCCCATTTTGAGTAGGGCATAGTTCTCCATTTTTTCCATTTCGATGTTTCACAATGTGTTCTGTGTATATAAATTGACTGAATAATTGATGTTGATGTAGGGCAGATGAAGCCCACCTTTAGTAGTGGCAGTGTATAGTTTGGAGTTTTTCAGCCTTGGCTTCGTATTTCGTGACACAAAGTGTAGAATCATTCTGTTAATGTCCCAAAGCAGAGCATGTGGAATCAGCAGGGGCAGCATTCTGAAGAAATAGTTATATCAGGGTTCTATATGAATGAATGAATTACATTTGTAGAGCGCATGGCTACCAGAAGGCCTCCCAGCACTTAGGAACAAAGCCTACACAAATGATCATTAAGTGGCCGGGAACAGGAACGTCTTAAGCTGTCTACGGAAGGACAGATAATCGTCATCAAGACGAATGTGGTTTGGAAGAGTATTCCAGCTTTTAGAGGCAATGTAGGAGAATCGTCTCCCCCCACTCCTAGATTTATATATCCTAGGGACTACTGCCATGCGCTTACTCCCAGAGCGCAGGGCTCTACTGGGACGATAGGGAGAGATGATGGAGTGCAAAATTGGTGGGCCCTTAGAAGATAGAATCTTGTGAACAATACATAGGGCCTTGAAATGAATTCTCTCAGCGACTGGGAGCCAGTGGAGAGAAGCTATTGATGATCGCGCAGATTCCCATTAGGGGATCTGTAAAAGGAAGCGAGCTGCACAGTTTTGTACTGTCTGTAGCTTCTTTATCATTGAGCGCGGGGAGCCCAGATAGAGAGCGTTTGCGTAATCTAGACATGAGAGAATCAAGGCTTAAACCAGCAGTTTCCTGGCATTGAAAGGCAGCAGGGAGAGGATTTTCCTAACCATCTTCAATATTCCAGAGCAGGTTCCTGCTACCCTCCGAGATTGCTCCTTCATGTCTAGATTGTGGTCCAGCCAGACTCCAAGGCTTTTAATTTGTTCTTTTGGGGGGGACATGCTATCCAGACACTTGGGCCACAAGGAGCTGGGGCCTAGGGGGGAAGGTTTACCCAAGAACATCAGGTTAGTTTTTGCTCCATTCAATTTTAGATACGAGTCTTCCATCCAAGCCGACACTTTTTCCAGAGAGCCGGCCAGATTATTTGTCCCATTCTCAGATTGATTAAGGGATACAATCAATTGGGTATCGTCCGCATAAGTGACGATCTGTATGCCAAAGGGTTTGACAATCTCGGCCAGAGGGCTCATATAAATATTAAAGAGGGTGGGGCTCAGGGATGAGCCCTGAGGGACCTCACAACTCAGCAACATACTTTTAGAAATGGAGTTGTCCTCAAAGACTTGAAATGATCGGTCGTCTAAGAAGGACTCCAACCACATTAGTGCAATTCCAGATACTCCTACATCTCTGATTCTAGAGATCAGCAGTTGGTGATTAACAGTGTCGAATGCCGCGCTCAGGTCGAGGAGGACAATTGCTGCCGAGCCCCCAGCATCCAGAATTTTCCTTGCTTCCTCAATAACTACAACAAGGGCCGTCTCTGTTCCCTGTTGGGGTCTGAAACCGGTTTGAGAGGAATGAAAGCAGTCATTTTCCTCCAAAAAGGTGGACAGAATGGAATTGACATGCTTTTCTGCAATTTTTGCGATCCCTGGAAGAAGTGAGATCGGCCGGTAGTTAGCAAATATTTCAGGGTCCAAGCATGGTTTTTTTAAGCAATGCTCTGACCATTGCCCGTTTCCATAGAGAAGGAACGGTCCCGGATTCAAGTGAAAGGTTGATGAGGTCCATCATAGTGGGACCAACTGTCTCAAAGGCTTGGTTCAGAACGGTGGGGGGGGCCACGTCTCTAGGGGAACCTGATTTCATTATATTAGAATAGATTTTTAGAGATTGCATATCCAGGGGAGGGAAGACCACCAAGCAACTGTCAGGTAATTTTGACTTATTTTCCAGTGGTAGGTCCTTCAGAGGGGTTGCAACCGGCGAAAATGCTGAATAAATTGCTTGGATTTTTTTTAAAAAGAATTCTGCCAAATTATTGCAGCGTCCTAAGGTATCAACAGCGGGCAAAACTGGAGAAGGAGGACCAAGAAGAGATTTGGCAATTTTAAAAATTTGTAGCATAATACGAGGATTGGGCCCTTCTAATTTCTGACTTGTAAATTTTAGTGGCCTCCCTGTAGTCATACTTCCTCTCATAGGAGAAGTCTTTCCTCCAGTGCCTCTCTAAGTGTTTACATTTTTGTTTCAGCTCTCTGAGCTTGGGGGTGTACCATGCAATCCTCTTAGAACCCTTCTTATTGGTTGTCCATTTTTTAGGAGCCACCAGGTTCAAGGCGGATTCGAGCCATTGATTAAACTTATGATTGGCAGATTCTGGATCAGCCTCAAATACTGGTCGGGTATTACTAACAGTGAGTGCCCAGGTCTCAGTAGGAAGCTTGGCCCAGTTGCGGCTTAGCTTCTTTACCGGTTCCAATGGCGGATCAATAATCAAGGGGGTCCATGAGAAAGGTTTCATATAATGATCCGACCAAGGCAGCGGAATAGGCTTCTCCACCATCAGATTATTAATGTTGGAGAAGATAGGGTCGAGTAAATGACCTTTTTGGTGCGTGGGACTGGTCACTTTCGGGTTGAGTAAGAAGGCACCCAGGCTATCAGTCATTTCCTCCACAATAGGTGAGGAGATATCATCAAAATGGACGTTCAAGTCCCCCAATACGGAGAAATTGGGGAGGGAGCTAACTGATTTGGGTATTGTTTCGGGTAGGTCACTGTTGAAGTGCCCAATTGCTCCCAGGGGTCGATAAATTAAGACCCCGGAGAAGGTGCAAGTGTGAGAGAAGCTGATGGCAAAGGAGACACTTTCACAGTCGGGAATCAAGCCAGTAATGGTCCGACAATTAAAAGTATCTTTATAAATAAAGGCCAGGCCCCCTCCTCTACTTAATACCCGATCTTGTCTTTGGATCACATAGCCTGGAGGAAGAGCCTGGACCACTACCGGGTCTAGTGAGCTGGTAAGAAAAGTTTCCGTGAGAAACATGACATCCGGGTCTTCTTCTTCTAGAATTTACCGGCTTTCAATGGCATGTTTGGGAAGCGAGCAACAGTTCAGCAAGCACATTTTGTAGATAGTTTGGTGAAGGGGAGTCTTTACTACTGAGACTTGGGGATCTAGTTCAAAAGTACAATGGGGGCATATGCTACTTACAAAGGGCGGTCCCATACTGTGATAGCATACCTGCGCCCCAGTCCCTCTAAAAGCATAAAGCTGGGCTGCCGAATAAGAACAACATTTTCTGGTAGGAGAACCAGGGGTCCTGGCCCCTGGGCCCGTTCGGGCGCGGACGGGCGCAGACGGGCTTGCCTTAGGCGCGCCGGCTGCACGCGTCCGCTGCGCGGTCACGTCATCCGCCCCTTTTCAATCAGGGGCAAGCGTGAGGACCGTGGCAGCTAGAGTGCTAACCTCCTAGTCAATTCCCCAAGATGTCCACCCCCTCCCAGAGCATGTTTCCCCATGGTGAGAGGTTTAAAGGGGACCAAACTCTGGAAATCCATTATCATTTTGTCAATTAAGGGGAAGATGTTGTCGGGAACCATCTTCTGTAGTCCTCTGTTAATATATATCCCTAAATATTTCATGTAGTATGTTTTCCATTTAAAGGGCAGGGTACACAAAAGGCTCGCATTGTGAAAGTGGTTAGTGGTAGAGCCTCACATTTTGGCCAGTTATCTTATACCAAAAACAGATCAATTAAGTTTGTCAGGCATTCTGCTTATTCGAGTGAGTGAGTTAATAGGATCCATATGTCATCAGCATAATAAAATGCTTTGTGTTGCCCTACTGGTGCTATCACCCCTTAATTTGATCATTGTGTCATATGGCAATGACAACAAGTTCTAGGATCAGTAGAAATAGCAGATGAAATAAGTGACACCACTGTATAGTACCTCTGTGAATAATCTTAACATTGGCATTAAGTAATGACATGGGTCTATAATCGGAGCATTCTTAAGGATCCTTGCCAGGTTTAGCGATTTGGGACATTCTAACCCTAAGAAAAAAATCTCTCAAATGCCCCTTCTCTACACATCTTGGAACATAGATGACAACATCAACATGACCTGTGACTTTGTAAGTTTATAAAATTCAGCGCGGAATCTGTCATGCCCAGGGCTTTATTATTGGCCATGTCATTAATAGCTGCAGCATTTTCCTCCTCAAATATTGACCCATCCAGGCCATTCAATTGGTCTGCTATCAGAGTGGGGGTGGGTAGGTTTTGAAAAAAACTGTGTTTCTTCCCTGTCATCAGCTCAATCATCAGAAGTATATAATGCTTTGAAAAAGATTGGAATACCGACATAATGTCTATCGGGTGGGTTATCGGATCCCTTTTTTAAAGCACTCTCATTGCCCTTCTAGATTCCAGCTGCCGAAGTTGGGTGACTAACAGTTTCCTCAACTTTTCCCCTCGCTCATAATGGTGGTGACATAGGTGAAAAAGGGATATCTTTGCTTCTGCTGTATGTAACTCATTTAATTCTATTTTGACTTAAAGTCCTTGCTGTAATAATGCTGGAGTGGGGGGTTTGGAATAAGCAAAGGATTGTTCCTGTGCTTGTGTTTCAAGTTGTATTTTATTGGCATGTGCCTTTCTTTCTGTTAGGGCTGTCTCTCTCATTATAGCCCCCTGCAGATATGCCCTCAATGAGCCGCAGAAAGTCTGTTAGGAGCAGACAGAGTCTTTATTATCATCAAAGAATTGCTCTACATGGCGACGTAAATTAGTCTTGTCCTGTGGGTCTCTGAATTTGCCAAGTGCCACTCGTGAAGAGGGCATCCCCAGGTCAGGGTGCAAGTCAATGAGTTTATGTTGAGAGATCCCATATGGGATTATAGAGACCGTAACTAAGTGTCACACTTGGTTAGAGGTTGTTAACAAATAGCCAATCCTACTATGAATACCATGGGGGTATGAGGAAAATGTGTATTCCCTGTCACATGGATGTAAAAGTTGCCAAGGTTCTACAATGGCATTGTCCAAAATTATGGCTTTTAATATGTTTCTATCTGTCATTTCTGATGTCCGGTTTCCTAGACCTGTCCGGGACTGGATAGATGGTGATATTCCAGTCACCTCCTACTAAGACTTTGGTCTTTCCAAAGGAGGTGCTGGACCTGGCATCTTTTGGCGTGTTTCCTCTGTCTTTTTGCATTCTAACCTCCTGGTTTTGACTCTGTTTTTGCTGGTTTAGTGTCTCTGCGCACTTTCTCACTGCTGATCAGTGTTAAAGTGCTAGTGCTCCTATGGTAAATTATGTTTATGGATTGGTGTTTCCATGTTTGGCTTATTTGATTTACTGGTAAGTCCCTAGTAAAGTGCACCAGGTGTGCCAGGGCCTGTAAATCAAATGCTGCCAGTGGGCTTGCAGCACTGGTTGTGCCACCTACATATGCAGCCCTTCAAAGGGTCCTCAGACCTGCCACTGTAGTGTCTGCACACAGTTGTGACTGGCATGTCGGCCTGGCAAGTGCACCCACTTGCCAGGCCCTAAACCTTCCCTTTTCTTAAATGTAAGGCACCTCCCAGGTAGGCCCAATGTACCCTCCTGGGCAGGGTGCAGTGTAGGTAAAAGGTAGGACATGTACTGGTGTGTGTGACATGTCCTGATAGTGAAATACAGTGTTTTTCATTTTTCACTATTGAAAGGCTATCACATAGGATAGAATGGGATACTTTGTGACGTCTTACAAGTGTAACTGCCGGTTGGGACAAGATAGAGAAATGGAGTTTAGTATGCCTGAACTCAGAATGTAAGAATTCATCTTTTAGTAAAGAAGATTTTTATGTTGTGTGTTTGAAAATACCACTTTTAGAAAGTGGGTATTTTCTTGCTTAGCCATCTTATGTGCCTCTGCTGGGTTGTGGGTTGACTCTCTGGCTTTGGAGTGACAGGGGCTGGGGAAGTGCATTATCTTCAGACAGCCACTGGGGGGGTTGAGGTGTGTCCTGCCTCTCCTGGATGAGTCAGGGCTGGGCTGAAAAGACCTGGGCTACATTTAGAGTAGTGTGAAGAGATTTCCTTACACCTGAATAGGCCTGGTCTGCCTTGGACAATGCTGTCTCCACCTCCTGCCAGGAAGCTGGACCAGAGAGGACAGAACTGGTTTGGACTGAGCACAGACACTCTCTGCCACAAAAGAACAAAGGGAAAAGTGGTACAAATATTGGGGGCCTGAGCCCAGAACTTTAGAACTTTTTTGGACTCAGAAACCTGCCAAGAAGAAGAGCTGGAGAAGCTGTGAGGAGGAACTACCACTTTGCTGTGTGCTTTGCTGTGTTGGCCTGCAGTGGCTGCTTCTGTCTTGGGCAGAGAAAGGACTGGAGTGAACTTTCTGCAACTTCTTTTTTGAGTTTCTCCAAGGGCTTGAGGTAGAGCCTGCCCCATGTTCAAGAAGTCTCAGGAACAGCAAAGACTTCAAGTTAATTTGCTACCAGTAGTGGGAACTGTGTGTTTTGTGCTGCAACAGTAGAAAAAGCAACCTGATGCGATCATCAATGCTGCTGCCGGTTCTGTGTCCTGAAGGAACCGCAGAGGGCACCGCCGCACTTAGCACTGCAACCCTGGTCTCACTGACAACGCCGTTCAACGCTGTCACCGAGCCGCTGCTTGCACCGTGACCTGTGGGCACTGCACTTTGCACTGCCTCGCTTCATGCCGCTGCCCTGCTATCCTCGACGATGCCACTCCATGCCGACATCAAAGCTGCTGCATGCACCGTGGTCCAAGGGC
This sequence comes from Calotriton arnoldi, assembly GCA_963921515.1. NCBI lineage: Eukaryota > Metazoa > Chordata > Amphibia > Caudata > Salamandridae > Calotriton > Calotriton arnoldi. The sequence continues at coordinate 21,623 of CAWUFW010006991.1, forward strand.
ACCGCTCATAAGTTACATGATGCACCGCCCTCATCCCGCATCCCAGCCTTAGCCTACCGACACTGGCGCCATCCACTCTAGTTTGTAAGCCGACTACAGCGCCTCCGTACCAACAACAATGCTGCTTGCACCACGACCTGCCAGCACCGCGATGAGCACCGCATCACTTCGCATCACAGCCCTGGTCTCACCGACATTACTGGACGACCGTCACCAAGCCGCTGCCTGCACCGCGACCTGAGGGCACGGCACGCTGCACTGCTGCACCTCACTCTACAGCCACGACGCCTGCCGATGCTGGCGCTCCTGACTTGAACAGCGAGGAGTTCGATCTGCAACTCGTGCAACTTCAAGGGCCCAACAACTCCTGCATCCACCTCCAGAACAGATGCTTGCCGACGCCGGCTCTTCTGAGCCAAACGAGAGGTCGCCAAAGCCCTGCATTTCTAAAAGGTACAGTTTTGCGGGCCTTCCCGACACCATAGCTGGCCTGCAAGGACGCGGTCAGCCAGAACTGTTTGGATTTGTTGTTCACGACGCCGTGATAGGGCCGGAAGGAGCTATCAACTTCAAGGAGCTGTATTTTAAGTCTATTTTTGCTTATTGATATTTCTAAGAACTGTATGGTGGATTTCTTTATCATTTTTGGTCTTGTTTTAAACAGATAAAATATTGGATATTTTTCTAAAACTGGTGTGGTGTTCTTTTGTAGTGTTTTCACTGTATTACTGTTGGTTATGTGCACATGCTTTACACATTGCCTCTGAGATAAGCCTGACTGCTCGTGCCAAACTGCCAAGGGGGTGGGCAGGAGTTATTTCAGTAGTGTATCCTCCTTATCCGGACTAGGAAGAAGGGTCCCTACTTGGATAGTTTAACAACTTGCCAACTCAAGACCCCATTTCTAACAGTAGGTAATTAATTTATCGACTTTGGAGAAGAAGTCTGATTTATCACCCAACTGGGCCTATAAGTATCACCACAATTATGCATGTTGAAATGGGTGTAGCTGGCATGGAGTGACTTGCCTATCCAATCTCTACTTACCTTTGCTCTTTCTTCTGGCGTCAAGTGTGTCTCTTGTAACAGAGCAATGTCTGGCTGGCAGCGATCAAAGAAGGTGAGGATTTTCTTAGATTTAATGCAATGAGTTAAGCCATTGACGTTAAACAATGTCACCGACAGTATGGGTCTGTTGGGCCTCGGCAGGAGGGCGTCTGCTATAGTTTTGTGCCTAGTGAAGATGGTTATCATTTGCTCTGTAGAATGGTGGTAGGTAGAAGTTTTAAAGGAAAAGGTGGGTATACACCGATACATATGTAAGGCTGTGACCAAAGTCCTAAAAAGCAATCAATATGTAACCTAATCAGGGCAGTGTAGGACAGTTTTGTGGGTCCTTCGGGTAGGTCTATCAATGTGCTTTGTCTATCTACTCACTGTATCTGTAGGCTGGGGGGTTGGGTTGGCTACCTGACTGAGGAGGAGGAAACCAGCACCACCAGGCCATACCTGAATGTCAAAACTATTCCCTATGGCTGTTTTACATGTGGTTGAGAGTGTCCGAGTATGGTGACTCCTGCAAACTGTATTGTGAAACACTCCCCGGGCAATGACAGGCATGCAAGAGCTGTCACACAGCAACTAGAGCATAATCTAGATGAGTCACCGGTCATAACTATTAACATGCCCTAAGTTGGGTTTCCATAGTGTTTCCTGTGCAAATGTCTCTCTCCTGCCCATCCTGTCTCATTAAGCTGCAACTCTACTTGTAGTTCGAAGGGAGATGGGGTTGGTAAGATCTCTCTTGTAGCTTTGCCCAGGTCAAAGATCTTCAGCACTTGTACAGTCTGGTCGGGGGGGAGAGAAGAAAGGGAAGGGAGGGGTGGAGAAAGGCCAACTCAGTGTTCAAGCCGATTCACAGTTTAAGGGGGAAGGATCTTGATTTGTCCCTGGTCTTTGTTTGCATCTATTGTCATGGTTTTCCTCCTTGAGCCAATTTTTGTGTCACTGTCTCCCACTTAAATTTTTCCTCCAGGTCTGGGCCGCCCGCATATTTTTCAAATATGGCTGATGTTTGATTGACATTCTTGTTGATGCCTGACATAACAGGTGTTATAATTGCGAGACTATACTCAGGGTACCCGCTATAATTCCGATGGGAGTTCAAAAGTGATATTCAACAGTGTTGAGTTCAGGTTGCACAAGAACAGATGCATATCATTCTTCTCAGTTAGTTCTGAAATTCCTGAGATGCTCACATGGTCTCTCTGACCTGAATCCTGCAGGTCTAAGCTTTTAGTGCGTTCTCTGGGTTCAGGGCCCCATTCTGGTTGTGTATCAAGGTATCTGTCCACTGCCCCAAGTCTGCCTTCCACCAATGCGATCTGTTTCTGAAAATTAGTGATTTCTTCTCAAAAACATTGGACCTCCATGACATTATCCCCTACTGCTGTGTTTACAGTACTTTTGGAGAGTCTCCAGGGTTGTTTCCTGAATTTCCAGCATGTCCTCCATGCCCGTAGGTGGCTTTGTCTTGGGACAATTGGCCACTGACTCTGAAAAGAGAAATTGACCCATGTGTTTGACCTTTGACATGTGCAAAACCACAAAGGGGGGTGATGAAGAAGCAGGTTGTTATATTGAGAGCATGGTTTTCCTATATGTTTTGTGCCAACAAGCAACAGGCGATTTTGTCTCAGGCAGGCAGAGGATCTTGGGCCCATTATATTGCAATATTGGCCCTATCAATGTAGCCAAGGATGTTATTGTCTTTCCTCTTCTTCTGCAGCAGGTGACAGCTCTGCAGCATCATTCACTTAAAACACTGTATTATCCCCATGTGGCAAACCAATGTGGGGTGACACTTGAGTGAAAAAGATTATTGAGAGCTTTTGGGGGAGTCAGCTAGTACACCTGAAGTGGATCCGCCATATAGATGCTGTGGTGGTGACATGCAAGCGATCTGGGGAGAAGGGTGTACAGTCATATAGCTTCAAGAAGCCCATTGGGCCATCCACCAGTTCCAAGATGGCTGCTTAGTGGCAAAGGATGCAGTCCTCTTTCTATTGCTATGGGCTGGTCTTGTGACTCCGGTACCCTCCCCCAGTCATGTCGCCAAGTTTTGCCTACTTTCATGTCTCAGTGGGTCAACTGTAAGTCTTTTTATTCCACTGGCCAGAAGTTAAGACAGTGGCATTCAGCCCATATGGAGTTCAGCTGCTGTTCCACCATAAATGAGTGTCTCCATAGCCATAATGAACATCCATGTCAGCCTGGGGCCTAGCACCACCCAGGAGCTCCATAAGACGTGCAGCAATTGCTCATTGGCACCAAGCCATGCCCCCAACTGATGGATCTTATTTCAAGATATTCTTCCTTAACGGGATATAAGATTAGTTGGACAAAAAAGCAAAGCAATGCTATTGACTAGCACTACCACGGAGAGTTGATTACATGGGTTGCTCTTCAAATGGTTATTGAACAAACTCAGGTGGATACTCGTTAGCAGAGGTAAACGACGCATAGTACACAATAATGTATCTGCCTTGATTAATCAAATGCAGAGAGACTTTCAAAAATGGCAGGGAATGCACCTCTACTTTTGGGGTAGAATTCAGACAATCAAAATGACAGTGGCACCTCGTTTCAACTATGAATTTGGCATGCTCCCATTAGGTGTAGAGCACAAACTCTGACAATCGATAGACGATAAGATCAAATCCTATATCTGGGATGGAAATAGATCAGCAGGGCCATGGCTAAACTTTATGCTGACAATACATCGGGAGGTCTAAGCCTCCCTCAAAAGCAATGTTACTATATGGGCCATCAACTGTTACAAGTGATGTACCATTTTGAAGACAATCTAGAGACCTCGGATTGGGCTATTATAAATTGAAACCCTCCAACACAATGATCACATCTTATACCAGAAATGAACAAAACCCAAAGATCCGGCTAACCCAATACTGAGGAACTCCATTTAGATATGGGAAAAGCAACACAAGGCATACACACATAGTGGCTTCTTCCATTTGAATGCCTCAATCTGGTGTAATGCTGAATTACTGATAGATGGCTCTCCTTTCCAGTCGGCTGACTGGTCTCCCTAGGTATTGAAACGATTCAGCAACTTTTCGCTGGAGGTCAGATCAAAAGTTTCCAAGATCTTCACTCAGAATTTGGTCTCCCAAATAAGCATTTTTGAAGATAGTTGCAGGTTAAAGGCATTCTCATTAAAAAGATGAAGCACCTCAAGAAAGAACTCACATCTTCTATCCTTCATTAATACTTAGCATGAAACAACAGAGTGTCACATGCTAATTTGCTGTAATGCATTACACTGTCTTTCATTCATAGATTGAGTGTTCATATTTTACTGGTAACAGACTGATATGATACATGCATTTTCCACTAGTGCCTCAAAGATATGTTCTTTTATAAGGTATGTTGTAAAACATGGGTACTCACAAACTTTCTGTCGGGGGCCAAAATTACAGTGTGGTTTGTGGCCGAGGGCCGCACCGGTAGGGGTGGGGTCAGTGAGGGGTGGGGTCAGTGGGGAGCGGGATCTGTGGGGGGGCGGGGCTAGAGTAAAAAAAATCAAACCCATTTCAAAACATTAGACAATGCGGCAATGCTGTATTTCAAAAGCTGATGTAACTACAAAAAGAACATTTTGATAATACATTTTTATTAGCAGACAATAGCAATCTTAAGAGGCAGTGCATAGCTTCATACACACTTTGACCCCAATTACATCACAGTCTCTCTCTCTGTCAGTCTCTCGCTCTCTCTCAGTCAGTCTCTCGCTCTCTCTCAGTCAGTCTCTCGCTCTCTCTGTCAGTCTCTCTCTCTCTCTAAGTCAGTCTCTCGCTCTCTCTCAGTCAGTCTCTCGCTCTCTCTCAGTCAGTCTCTCGCTCTCTCTCAGTCAGTCTCTCGCTCTCAGTCAGTCTCTCGCTCAGTCAGTCAGTCTCTCTCAGTCAGTCAGTCTCTCGCTCAGTCAGTCGCTCAGTCAGTCTGTCGCTCAGTCAGTCTCTCACTCAGTCAGTCAGTCTCTCTCTCAGTCTCTCTCAGTCTCTCTCAGTCAGTCTCAGTCAGTCAGTCTCAGTCAGTCAGTCTCTCTCAGTCTCTCACTCAGTCAGTCTCTCGCTCAGTCAGTCGCTCAGTCAGTCTGTCGCTCAGTCAGTCTCTCACTCAGTCAGTCAGTCTCTCTCTTAGTCTCTCTCAGTCTCTCAGTCAGTCTCAGTCAGTCAGTCTCTCAGTCAGTCAGTCTCTCAGTCAGTCAGTCTCTCACTCAGTCAGTCTCTTGCTCAGTCAGTCAGTCTCTTGCTCAGTCAGTCTCTTGCTCAGTCAGTCTCTTGCTCAGTCAGTCTCTTGCTCAGTCAGTCTCTTGCTCAGTCAGTCTCTTGCTCAGTCAGTCTCTCTCTCTCTCTCAGTCTCTTGCTCAGTCAGTCTCTTGCTCAGTCAGTCTCTTGCTCAGTCAGTCTCTTGCTCAGTCAGTCTCTCTCTCTCTCTCAGTCTCTTGCTCAGTCAGTCTCTTGCTCAGTCAGTCTCTTGCTCAGTCAGTCTCTTGCTCAGTCAGTCTCTTGCTCAGTCAGTCTCTCTCTGTCAGTCTCTCTCTCAGTCAGTCTCTCGCTCAGTCAGTCTCTCTCTCAGTCAGTCTCTCGCTCAGTCAGTCTCTCGCTCAGTCAGTCTCTCTCAGTCAGTCTCTCTCAGTCAGTCTCTCTCAGTCAGTCTCTGTCAGTCAGTCAGTCTCTTGCTCTCAGTCAGTCAGTCTCTGTCAGTCAGTCTCTCTCAGTCAGTCAGTCTCTCTCAGTCAGTCAGTCTCTTTCTCTGTCAGTCTCTCTCTCTGTCTCTCTCTCTCTCTCAGTAAGTCAGTCTCTTGCTCTCAGTCAGTCAGTCTCTTGCTCTCAGTCAGTCAGTCTCTCGCTCTTAGTCAGTCAGTCTCTCTCAGTCAGTCAGTCTCTCGCTCAGTCAGTCTGTCGCTCAGTCTGTCGCTCAGTCAGTCTGTCGCTCAGTCAGTCTGTCGCTCAGTCAGTCTCTCGCTCAGTCAGTCTCTCGCTCAGTCAGTCTCTCGCTCAGTCAGTCTCTCACTCAGTCAGTCAGTCTCTCGCTCAGTCAGTCTCTCACTCAGTCAGTCAGTCTCTCTCTCAGTCTCTCTCAGTCAGTCAGTCTCAGTCAGTCAGTCTCTCTCTCAGTCATTCAGTCTCTCTCAGTCAGTCAGTCAGTCTCTCTCTGTCAGGCTCAGTCAGTCAGTCTCAGTCAGTCAGTCTCTCTCTCAGTAAGTCTCTCTGTCAGTCTCTCGCTCAGTCAGTCTCTCGCTCAGTCACTCTCGCTCAGTCAGTCACTCTCGCTCAGTCAGTCACTCTCGCTCAGTCAGTCACTCTCGCTCAGTCAGTCTCTCTCAGTCAGTCAGTCTCTCTCAGTCAGTCAGTCTCTCTCAGTCAGTCTCTCTCAGTCAGTCTCTCTCTCTGTCTCTCTCTCTCTGTCAGTCAGTCTCTCACTCTCAGTCAGTCAGTCTCTCACTCTCAGTCAGTCTCTCTCTGTCAGTCAGTCAGTCTCTCTCTGTCAGTCAGTCAGTCTCTCTCTGTCAGTCAGTCTCTCTCTCAGTCAGTCAGTCTCTCTCTCAGTCAGTCAGTCTCTCTCAGTCAGTCAGTCAGTCAGTCTCTCTCTGTCAGGCTCAGTCAGTCAGTCTCAGTCAGTCTCAGTCAGTCAGTCTCTCTCTCAGTCTCTCTCAGTCAGTCTCTCTCAGTCAGTCTCTCTCTGTCAGTCTCTCTCTCAGTCAGTCTCTCTCTCAGTCAGTCTCTCGCTCAGTCAGTCTCTCGCTCAGTCAGTCTCTCGCTCAGTCAGTCTCTCGCTCAGTCAGTCTCTCTCAGTCAGTCTCTCTCAGTCAGTCTCTTGCTCAGTCAGTCTCTCTCAGTCAGTCTCTCTCTTAGTCAGTCAGTCTCTGTCAGTCAGTCAGTCTCTGTCAGTCAGTCAGTCTCTTAGTCTCTCTCAGTCAGTCTCTCGCTCAGTCAGTCTCTCGCTCAGTCAGTCTCAGTCAGTCTCAGTCAGTCTCTCGCTCAGTCTCTCGCTCAGTCTCGCTCAGTCAGTCACTCTCGCTCAGTCAGTCACTCTCGCTCAGTCAGTCTCTCTCAGTCAGTCAGTCTCTCTCAGTCAGTCAGTCTCTCTCAGTCAGTCTCTCTCTCTCTGTCTCTCTCTCTGTCTCTCTCTCTGTCTCTCTCTCAGTCTCTCTCTCTCAGTCTCTCTCTCTCAGTCTCTCTCTCTCAGTCTCTCTCTCTCTGTCAGTCAGTCTCTCACTCTCAGTCAGTCAGTCTCTCACTCTCAGTCAGTCAGTCTCTCTCTGTCAGTCAGTCTCTCTCTCAGTCAGTCTCTCTCAGTCAGTCTCTCTCTCAGTCAGTCTCCCTCAGTCAGTCTCTCTCTGTCAGTCTCTCTCTGTCAGTCTCTCTCTGTCAGTCAGTCTCTCTCTGTCAGTCAGTCTCTCTGTCAGTCAGTCTCTCTGTCAGTCAGTCTCTCTGTCAGTCAGTCTCTCTCTCTGTCTCTCTCTCTCGGTCTCTCTCTCTCTCTCTGTCTCTCTCTCTGCCTCTCTCTCTCTCTCAGTCTCTCTCTCTCAGTCAGTCAGTCTCTCTCTGTCAGTCAGTCTCTCTCTCCCTCAGTTAGTCTCTCTCAGTCTCTCTCTGTCAGTCAGTCTCTCTCTCTCTGTCAGTCAGTCTAGCTCTCTGTCAGTCAGTCTCTCTCTCTGTCAGTCAGTCTCTGTCAGTCAGTATCTCAGTCAGTCTCTCTCTCCACTCTCTCTCCACTCTCTCTCTCTCCACTCTCTCTCTCGCCACTCTCTCCACTGTCTCTCTCTCCACTGTCTCTCTCTCCACTGTCTCTCTCTCTCCACTGTCTCTCTCTCTCTCCACTGTCTCTCTCTCTCTCCACTGTCTCTCTCCACTCACTGTCTCTCCCTCTCCATCTCTCCATCTCTCTCTCTCCACTCTCTCCCCATCACTCTCTCCACTCTCTCTCTCCACTCTCCCTCCACTCTCTCTGGGGGGCCATGGGTACATTACCTGCAAGGACCGCGGGCCGCCAAGGAAGGCCTGCCGGGCCGCTGGCGGCCCGCGGGCCTTACTATGAGTACCACGGTTGTAAAAGAAAGTCATCACAAATGTTTATTTTGTCATGATTCAGATGGTGGTGCATACTCACGGGGATGGAATAATTTCAGTGGGAAGGCTAAACCATGTTGACAAACTCATATTATCCTCTGTCCAGCTTAATCAAATGAACAACGTTTTTTGAGGGTGATATAGAGGAAAGAAGAGTTTTTCCTGGAAAGTATTTACTCAAATGAAACATTTGAAAAGTATGTAAAAAATGTAAATGAACATTGGAATGCTTGGAGTTCCATTGACAACAATAGAGTGACAGAGTGCCAATAATGAATGGTACAGTCTTTCTGCTTCACCGTTGCAATGTTTGCTTTCTGTTTCTCCTGTGGAGTTTAGAACAGTCTACCCGCATGGGGTAGAATGTTCTTATTTCATTATAATCCTTCTGCATCGGGATGTACAAGATTTTGAATGTCCTATATCCCTTTATGGGACCTCGCCTATAGTTTGAAAAGAGGGCATTTAGCAATTGTTATAGCCCTCGGCAAGAGGCTATCATGCTATATTAATGAATGGTCTAGAGGATGGTGTCATTTAGATAATTCTCTTAATCCTCTTGGGGGCATATTCTCAAGGAGTCATCGCCAATTTATCGGCACTTTAGCGCCGGAAAAGTGGTGATAGATTCATCGCCCCATTCACAAGCTGGTGCAAACTGCCGACATCACCAGTTTTCCTGCGATAGCAACCGCAAAAATCATCGCCACGGATGAGTGCGACAACTAACGCTAATGATATGCAGAGTAGGCGTTCCCGTGCAAAAACACCACTTTGCGAGATTCTCAACGACCAGTCAGATCTGCGATGTGAACCAAGAACAGGCGATAAGGCGCGTTAGCAGCAGGGATTTAACACCTGCCTTTTGCTGGTGTTAAGCAGGACGACTACCTGCAGTATGAAAGGGAGCCCAACCCAGAGCCACATATGAAGACCAACAGATGCCATGGAGCTACTGATCATGCAGCTCAGAGAACCAAGAGGACCACAACACCCACCGCCCCCACTGCCAGGCCCCCCTGGACCCCCCCCCCGGATTACCACCTAGGCAGTGCAGGACAGCGTATGACCCTAAAACGCACCAGCCCCAGAGACTCAACGCCAGAGGAAGCCATTGCCCAACACAGGCTCAAAAGGACAACCATCCTCCGCATCCTGACCCACATTGCCCACAGGCTGACGGTACCAACACAGCGGACAACCTACATCCCCCTGCAGCCAAAGCTGCTGGCTGTGCTGCACCTGTTGGCCCCTGGTACCTTCCAACCAACAACTGCCAGAGTTGTAGGAGTCTCACAGCCAGCCCCATCAAACTCTCTCACACATGTCATGGATGCATGTCTACAAAAGCAACGGCGGGCCCCTGTATCCACACCACACGATAGTTCCAATTCGTAGTGTACCTGTGCAACCAACCCCAATGCCAGCCGTGCTAGACTCCTCCGTGCCCCAGACCCAAGATCGTAGTAACCGAAATGTGGGTGCGCCAGGTCATGAAGTTCAGTAGTCAACAGTAGTGTAAAAACAGAACTTTATTACAAATACACAAACAAACAAAACGAAAATCTCAGCCAACGCGTTCCATTCCCAACGGGGAACTTCAACAGGGCAACGTGTCTTCAGAAACCTGTGGGAGAAATGGTGAAAATGGTCAAACTTCCGTATAGTCTCATGCCTAATCTGGTAGAGTGTACTGCACTTGGACAAACTGGAATGCTCACAGGCATGATAAACCATGCATGAGAAGACTGTAACAGAAGTTTGTGTGGCCGTAACCGTCGTAGGAATGAAGAGGAAGGTAATGACCACACGAACTGCTGTTACGGTCACATCATGCAGGACTCATCATACCTGAAGGCATCACGGTGTGTGTCAGCTCGATACCCCTGCCCCTCACTCCCCCCACACTGCACAGGAACATCTTGAGACCACGCAAGGGAACTACGCCATAGCTGGTGTCACGCACGTGTTGGGGGCAATTCACAGCACACATGTACGAACGACTTGTGCCCCCTGCCGACACTGCACACAATCACTGCAACAGCAACCACACGCATGCCATCACTGTGCATACAAAAGTGGACCACCGTGGCCTGTCCACCAATGTCGTTGCAAACTCCCCAGGCAGTGTGCATGATTCCCATATGTCTGCAAGTCCGCCACCAACCAGCGCTTTGAGGATGGCCCCCATGGAAATGCACTGCCCATCGGCAAGTACCAACTGAACACACCACACACCTCAACTCCACAATCCCCCAACTCACAACTGTGGGAATGCACACATCACAAATCCACCACCAAAGTGACTACTGCGTGTGTCTCAGGCTCCACCACAACCTGCCCATAGGCCTACACACACGTGGCCGACCACCTTCAACGGGCACATTCACACTGGAGACGAGGTGGCTACATCCCAAACCAACCCGCACACATCACGTCATCGCATGCAGGGTCGTGTCAGCAAGGGTGGCGCCCCCCACCCAGCCACGAGGCCGCCGCCGTTACCGGTGGTGCCTGTGTGATCCTGTGCGCCTGCTGCACCCCAGCCCTGGTCCCCAGACCGGTCCTCCACCCAGCGATGACTGGCCGCCCCTGCGCACCCAGGCCTCAATGCTCACCTGCCACCACCGGCGTGTCTCCAAGAGGGCCCACCACATGTCGGTGCATCCTCCTCAGCCGATTGCTGGATTCCGCGCCACAGGCCCCCAGCGCACCCTGCGGCACCGCACCGCGGAGTCATGTGTGTGCTGTCTGCTGCCTTCGGCGTGCACTACGGACCAGCAGGACTCACAATTCAAATCGAACCACGATTAGCAGGACGGCTCATCGAGGCTTACGCATCATCGCAGGCTGCACACCCGCTCAGCTCTTCAGGTGCCAGTAACCCTGTGCAACGCAAGTCATCGTCACGTGGCAGTAGGCCCCTGCCAGCCGCAGTGCAGCAGGTGCCACTAACCCTGTGCAACGCAAGTCATCGTCACGTGGCGGTAGGCCCCTGCCAGCCGCAGTGCAGCGGGTGCCACTAACCCTGTGCGCCACAAGTCATGGACCCTTTATGATTGAGGCTCGTGGTGAGGACGCCATCATGTCATCTCCGGCAGTGGGGAATGTGATGTGCTAGGCCCCTTTTATTGGCAGTGTCAAATGTCCTGTGACGCCTGTGCTGGATGGGTGTAGTGTGGGTGTTAACCAGCCCTCAGGGAGTGGCTGTGGCATGCTGACAACTAGACCAGTGATCAGCAGATCACTACAGGGAAGACCTGGGACATGTAGCTTTGTCGTCCCCCCCTCTGAGCGTAAGCGGAGTGGACTGGCCTGGCGTATGGCAGGCCAGCGTAGGCGTGGGAACAATGAGCCCGGGGCTCTGGGCGTGCTTCAGTTCTGGGCTGGACAAGGAAGTAACTGATGCTTGTGTCTCTGTTGTAGTGGCTACGCCACCCGGACCACAATCAGCAATGTTGCACCCTGTGACTCAAGTCCCACGACATGAGCAACATGGACGTAAGGGGGAATCACTGACCCTACATTCATCCATACTCTCATACTTGAATGATCAAAGACATGAAACATCTGTGCGAGTCTGAATGTTTAATTCACATCCAGTGGAGTGTTGCAGATTGAGCAGTACAGGGCCATGCAAACCCCACTTCACATTATTGGCCCGTGGAGGGCCAGCCAGAGTCCTTCAGGGAATGAGAAGTACATCGGAAGAGGAAGAGTTCAGTCCGCAGTCTGATCGCTGTGTCATTGGTAACCAAACAGAAAATGGCAGTCCATGTCGAGGTCCAAGGTGAGTGTCGTAGAGTGTATCGGGGGACAGTGGAAGGTGATGATGTAAAGGGCAGAACCAAGCAGAAACAGGCCTTATGGCGGAGATGAATGCTACTGCCTCCTCCTTACCAGTAAGGTTGATTCACCCGCATCTTCGTCCTCTGATGTCACATGTGCCTCACACGTGGGTGGTGGTGGAATGTCGGCCACACTGTGTGCCACTGACACATCGGGGGCTGGAGGTGGATTGCCTGCCACACTGTGTGCTACTGACACATCGGGGGCCGGAGGTGGATTGCCTGCCACACTGTGAGGCACTGACACATCAGGGGTCAGAGATGTGGATGTAGAAGCAGCAGCAGCATTCATCTGCGCAAGGCCTTAAGGTAGCAATGCCATGACGATGTGCTGCAGGGCATGGAAGGTCCCAGCCACATCTCGCTGGTGTGCAGCCATGGCAGCCATTCTTTCCGCCGTCATCCGCTCCATGTTCTCCATGAGCCGCCGCATCTGTCCCAACTCCCGGCTGACATCGCTGGAGCCACTCTGACTGGACAGTTGTTCTTGTCTCAGTATCATGACTCCAGCGATGTCAGCCATGGATCTTTGGAGAGCATGGAGCGGAGTGTGGGTGTCCGTTAGGGACTGTAAGTGGTCCCTGATGGGAATCAGACACCCATGTATGGCATCAAGTTTGGCTGCCATGAGGTCAAACCCCACCCACACCTGATCAGCCATCTTCTCCTGGACCTCTAAAACACGGCGTTGGAAGGCCATGTGCTGTTCGTGGGGGTCCTGGGAGTCAGCAGTGGTGGTGGGTGCTTCCTGCTGTGTGGTCTGTGCAGGGGGTGGGGTCTCCTCAATGCATCTGGGTTGCCCTGCTCCTGGGGGTGGGGTGCCAAGGCTGTCCATGAGCTGTTGGAGGGCATCGGAGTCGAAGGTGTGGAGGTCCTCTTTGTCATCAGTGAAGAGCTGTTGGGTTTGCTCTGCAGGAGGTGTAGATTCTCCCTCTTCAATGTGAAGGGGAGATGCAGTTTAACATTGTGTTCACATGTATGTTGACACATTGGGCAAGTTTTCATACAGATTGCATGACAATGTACATTGTGACTGTTTGGGAGGAGCTGCCTATTTGATGCGGGACAGTGGACATTTCAACAACATCACGGATGTGTGTTTGTACTTGTACATTATCATCTCACATTTCCCTGCTATGCCAAATGTGATTGGCCAGTTTCTACACACAAGTGGCACCAGTTGTGTCCTCTGTTCTGTTGTGGACGTGTTGCAGTTTGTACCACATTGTTGTCAATGTTGATGTGCTCTGAATGTTATGTGTGTGTGGGCTGCATTTTGTGAGAGTCGCCCCTGCAGCTCTGATTTTGCTGCCCCTTGTCCCTTTCAGGCAGTGTGCCTTTGACTTCTGTGCTTATACAATGCTGAGATGTTGCATACTCGGGTAAATTGGGCTCTTGGTGGGATTTGGGACTCTGGGGCATGGTTTGTCCGCAGATGTGTTGTTGACGTCAGGGGTTGTTTGTGCAGGTGGATGTGTCAGAGTGTGACCTGCTTCTTTATGGATGTGGTCCACACTCAGCCACCTCAGTGTGGTGGCATGCACCATGTCATGATGATCGGACTGCAGCCATGCTAATCGTCATGCAGTGTCACTTGCATTGTCAGTGTGGCTCACGGACCCGCAGCTTTGCTGGGTTCAGCACATGTGCATAGGTTGGTTGTGAGATAAGTGATCTGTGGGCGGGCCTCCTCTGGGCACATAGTCAACGGGGGCCTACGTGGTGTTTCTATGTGTGCTGCAGTGTGCCAAGGGGATCAGGGACATGATCCAGAGTCATTGTGGGTGTGCACTGTGCTCCGCTTGATTGTGCATGTGTGCCATTGTGCCCATCTTCCCCCGTCCCCCCAGTCCCTGGTCGTTACTCACCCTGTTGCTGTTGTGTCAGGTCATGTTGAGCAGTGTCCGGTCCCCCAACTCCTGCCACCGTCTCCCCACTGATGACTGTAGACACCATTTCCTCCATCTCATCCAGCTCCTCCTGTGGCGCTGGACTCCCACCTCCAGTCTGCATTGCTGCCTTCTGGTTGTTGGCGAGTTTCTGCTTGGTCTTGCGCTTCACATCATTCCAGCGCCTCTTGAGCTCTTCCATTGTCCTCCTCAGCACCCCGACTGCATTCACCTTGTTCAGGATGGACTGCCATGTTGCATTTTTTGTTGCCAATGACACAGTGGAGGTGACGAACAGTTGTTGATGGTGTTCTATCACCTCTGTGATCAGGATCCTGTTTTCCTGCGGACTGAACCGCGTCTTCCTCTTCTTCTTGTCCTTGCCCTTCCCTGTCTCCGAGGTCCCAGGCTGCTCCTCCGGGGGGCTTGTGGGGTTCTGGTCGTCCTCTGTACCTGCTCCGGCTGCCTTCATTGTGCTTCGCTGTAGTTTGGTTTATGTTTGTGTGTGTTTTTTTCTGCTTTTGTAGTGATTTTTCCCACCGGACGTGTGTGATTTGCAGGCCTGGTGCTACTTTTCGCTTATTGTCTTATTGTGGTTGGGCCCATCGCAACTTTTTTCGCGTTCGGGTTTGGATTTTCATCGCTGTCCCGGTAATGTTATTGCGGACATTTGACGCGTTATCGGGAGACTATCGCATGTTACCGCCGTGTTGAAAATACGACGTTAACACAGAGTTATTTTCCCGCGATAGACGGCGATATGAAAACTTGCGTTAACCTATTTTGGCGATGTTTATTGCACGTTCTTGAGAATATCCCCCTTAGTCTTCTGAGTCAGGATGAATACCATTGGCAATTATCTCATGGTACTTCTTTTCAAAATGATCCTTAACCCTGTAGGATAATTATCAAGGCACAGAAATGCCATATTTTCCTTGATTACTTATTGTGCATTTAGGGTTTCTGTGGAGAATGTTATCATTTCCGTTGGTTCTCCAGTACTGACAATTTGTAGATATCAGCAATGTGTGCTTCATTGAACCAACATAGGTTCCTTTACTTTTTCAACTGCAATCTCTCTAACTGATTATGATCACAGTTATCAGCGGAGTGACGAGTTCTGACATTCACAATAAATCTTACCACATATATTGGAACTGGAGGTTTTGCAGTCATTACCACAACCCTTACAATTTTCCATGAAAAAGTGACTGAAAAATACCGAAACATTCCAAATCCAGTGTACTAGCACCAACTTCTGCAAATTATTCCCCTTTTTCTAAGTGAAAACTCAAAATAGAAGGAATCAAAACTCAAAATAGAAGGAATTTATCACACACAGTAAATTTCTCACCTTGTTGATATTTATCCAGAACAGAAATTACTCCTCAGTCATCCATAGCAAATACCTACTACTCTTATTATATTCCTTGGTTTTCCCATTGTGCAACGTGCCAGCATTAAAACAGGAGGTGCCATTCCATTTACATGAATTGTGCTGAAATTAGTGCTGTGACAAATGTGCGCATTTTGCTTTTGTGTAATTATGGGAAATTTGGGGGAAATTTCGTGAAATTATGCATAATTACCCGAAATGCAACTCTATTATTGTTCGCCATATTGTAGTACAAAATGCAGCTTCAGGTCAATTTATGACAAGAGGACACATTTTGCTCGAAAGAACTCGAAAAACATAATTGCCGACTTGCATTCTAGTCATTCACTTTGTTCTCGTGCTCCTGTGCTATAATTGTGCAGTGAACGGTGGCGTAGTTACGCAAAGTGGTGTATTGGTGAAATTTCAGAAATTGTGCATAACAAGCCTAACGCGAATTCCGTATAATACGTCATTAAAGGGGCATAATTTAAATTTCGCTCGGACCTAGCCAAAATGTTGACTTTCAGAATTATCGAAAAACTGCAATGCATCATATCAGTTTCATGAATGAATTGTCTGATTGAGTCGTCGAAAAATCTGTTACTGTAATATCATGACATGCATGTAAAATTTCGCGGCACCACAATTCTTAGCAGCACGCCAGAAAAAGGAGTAAACACTCCCTCTGTGTGAAAAATGACCCCAAAGCAATAATCCCAACGTGTTTTTCGTCGCCACCATAAGCAGAGCTGTCGAGCCCTTGTAAAATGAACAACTATGACCTACGCAGTACAAAATGGCCGTCTGCCTTTCATCCAGAATTTGCTGCATAAATCATATAGTATATCTTTTGCTTCTTTTCTGTGAGCCACCTTCCAATTCACTTTGTTATTTTTCCTGTAGCCCCAAGAGCCTTTATTTTCAAAATAACTTTTATCTTCAGTGCCGCCTAAGCTGCCCTTTCAAAATCTAAACAGAATAATGTCAGCTGCATCTGATTGCCACCCATCTCTGTATTATTCTCAGAAAAGTCAAATAGATTTGCAAGGCCAGAGCTGCCCTTTCTGAATCCTTGCTGAGCTTTGTTAATTAAGTCTGTTCCCACAAACTAACTTTGAAACTGCGTTCTTCATAAAAGAGACACCCAAGTGAACTGCAAGAGCACCTGCAAATATCAAGGCTTGGGCTTGAAGAAAACAGCAGATGTAATTTCCCCGCGAAAGAGTAATTAAATTATTCTAACAGTGAAATCCTGTGGGAGCAAACAACAGTTGTTCATACTCACCTTTTACTCAATGGGCAATTTAATTAATCTTATTTCACTGAAAATCATTTTATTATTTGTAGTAGGTGGAAAAAAGTATATTACCAAAAACTTTGAGCTGTTGTGAAATGATCTGCCTTTCTAACACTGTTGTACAAAAGTGACACACTTTACTATTAATAAACGTGATTCCAAAGTAAACACAGCCTCAAAAAAAATATCTCAACCATTGGTGGTGTAGAGAAATGTTTAGACTAGGTATTTCGGGTAAAAGTATTTTAGTTTGCAAAAAAAATGGAGATTGTTGTTTTATTTCCAATTAATCTAAATACATAATTCTGTGCAATGTATGATAGAGTACAATCAATGGCACCCTGCGGCCCACAATGCACTGCTTTGAGTCCGGTCTGCAGACTCCACGTTCACACACACCCACAATAACAGAGGCCACTGAGTAATGGACCAGAAATGGCTGTTGTTTAAATTCAGGTTGTTGCAGAAAGGATTATAACAGAAGGCAAACATCCAGATAGCTCAATACAATTAAACATCAGAACCACTACTGGTCTAGGATGACCTCGACCTTGGAACACATCTATCCCTCAAGTTAAGATGCTATCTCCAGCCACAGGGAAGAAAGGTGGCTGGGCAAAACAAGGAAGATCTCAAAGCACACTGGCCACATCCTCACAGATAATGGCATAATGATCAGTGTGCAAACTTGACTAGTTCGGTTTTATTAGTCAGTAAGGGGCATTAATCGTCTGATCTAAGAACTTGTTTTGGTATTGGATCAGACACTATATCCGGTGAGGGCTTCTTCGATTGAAAATCGGATGGGCTTTGGTGAGGATTTGATCGTATCCAGTTCTAGAATGGAAGACAATATCTGACAAACAATGCAAGTGTTGCGGTCTGTTGTCTGAACATATGATGGTATCTATAGAGCCATGTACTGTATATAAAGTGGTTTTTAAAATTGAGACATATTGATACCTGCCTAAACTTAATAGAAGCAGTCTAACTCAATTTTATTTCGGATACTGGCCCCAACTCACTGATTATTTTGGTAGGAGTGGCAGAACTCTATACAGTGGGCCAGATTCAACATATATTTTGCTGTCAGAACGTTTGACTTACTTTTGTACTAATCCTGACATGTTCTTGAATTCAAGTATCAAGCCTAGTCTTACTTAATCCTGGAATTCAGGAGTAAGCCAGGAGTGTTACATCAATAAACCACAGCAAGATCTTTGTGAATTGGATGACTATTTTTGATTGATTTTGAAGGAATCCTGTTGATTTGGGGCCATTTGATAGATCTTTCTCTTAAAGTACTCCTCAATTATTTCCCCACTGTTTTGGGGTAGAGAGAAGACCAGGACAATCTGGCTTTAAATCCAGTATTAAGAGAACAATGTACTTGTCCAGAAAGGAGGCTCGGACCGCCAGTGTAACCACCGTCCAAATTACGAGTTGCCTTACAGATGGCATGACCGTGGCGGTCCAACCAGTACATCTGAGCAGATGGAAAGGGCGGGATATAAGGGTTAAACTCACCTCTACTCACCTCTACACGTCCTGTGCCACCAAGGAGCCGATTGTACACATCCTGATGCTGCTGTACCTGTTTGCGATACAAAAGGGGATGATGGACGGAACGTTTGAGCCAATCAAACACTCACCCCCAGTCAACTGATCTGGGTTTAATCCATCATCATTCTTTAGCTCACTCCACCACCCCAGTTCAGACATGGCCATATGCAAATCAGTCTGACCCTGTGCCTCATGGGAACAGTCCAGCCCGAACTGCCAAGCCATGTCTTCCCTGGACCGGAAACAA